>VNJS01013057.1:0-13776 GCA_008042575.1 Drosophila watanabei | reverse complement strand
TTTTTGAAATTTTAAACATTTTTGCAGGAAGGGGTCATGTTGTGCTGAGAAAAAAAAAATTGTTCCCTAAACTATTCTTTAAAGGGATCAAATTTTTTGTCACTTTTTGGTCATTTTGTGTAATTTGCAATGTAATTTATGTATGTTATATTTTCTATAATTAACCTTAAATGGCTAAAATTATGAATTGTTTTCAATAAATGTCTTTTGTATTTGACCCAACAGAAGATGAAAAAGCAAAGGCCTCGAATTGCTCGGCTCAGAGAAGAGGAAAAGACGAAAACAAAACAGTTATTGCCTTGATGGCAATTCATATTTATTCATATTTATCTGGCTTAACTTCTTGTAATTTATGTAATAACATTTGCCATCCCTTGTTACGCATTTTTTTTTTTTTTTTACGCCTCACTTTTTGCCTGCCACAGTACGGGCTCGTTCTATCAAAAACTCTTTTGACATTGCGGAAAACTTTTCTCAACTGATTGTTCGTTTAAAGATTGCTATCGAACTTTTTCGTGCGAACACAGCCAAGATAGAATCGTTTCTATCCTTGTCGAATAAAACGTCGAACACGAAATTTGGGCGCGAACACTACCACCAACGACGAATATTCTGTCGAAACGAACGTGTTCGTCGAAAAAATTCGCCTGTGGATGGCCTGCTGAACCCTTTAATTGAAATCTTTGATATATCAGATTTAAAACTGTCAAGGAAAACTTGTTTCAAGAAGGCTAAATGAAGGTTGACCCTATTAGACGCACGAACAGAAGGAACAACTCCTGTCAAAAGCAAATATTAAAAAGCGTTGGGTTTTGCACAGGCCCGGCCCCTAAGGTCGAATACGCTTTGTTTTGGAATAAACGTCTTATAAAGTGTGAAACCAAAACCAATTGGATGAGACCCAATCCAAAAACATTTTTGGGTCGTCCAAAAGTTATGCCTTCATTTCGAGACACACTACAAAATCTGTCAAGCATGAAGAAAGCAAAATAATGCGTTTGGGTGCTATTACTAGGCATTGTTCAGTCAGGAACAACCGAGTAAATGGTATTATGAAATAATTTCAATATTTAGGTATATTTAAAAACACTATGAACCCATATGCAGTAGACAACATTCCTGTAAAGTGAACCTTTATGAAAGATAACAATCCGAATCATTCAAGGATCTTAACGAAGCTGTTTGAAGCTATGAATTGGCCAGGATATACATAATACACTCCTGAACCTAATCGAGAACCTTTTAAACGATGTACAAGTTGCTTTTTGCCAAAAAAGAATTAAAATTTTTAATGATTTGTAGGCTGGAGCTCAAGAAGCCTGAAACTTTATCCTAAAGGGACGTTGTCCAAAAGTGGTGGAGAGTATGAGCTTCAAGCGTCTAAAAGTTATTCAAAACAATGACTATTGTTCTGAATACTAATACAGTGTAAAATTGTGACCACCTATTTTTGAACTTTTTTCCATAATTTTAAAATATCTCCAAAATTTTGATCTGTTTAATGTATTAATAAGTTTACCAAATGGGCTACAAAATGTCATATTAGTTTGTTTCTTTTCATTAACCTTCAATCAAAAAAACGTACATTTAAGCTTACGAATTTGTTGTGCCAATCATATGACCATAGCTGAGGGTGTAGTTTTCAAGTGTTAGTTTATACACTGTATAATATATGTAATTTTTCAGACTTTCACAAATTAATTTTTCAATCAAGTTACTACCTGCAATAAGCATCGAGATACAAAACAGGGACCATTTTTTTTAAGTATCATTGTATTTGAAAGCGCAGTAACTTCTTTTAATTTTAATTTATTTTTTATGTAATAGTAAAAAATTCAAAGTTATATCTTTTATTCGAGCAAAGATACATTTTCAAAAACCGAAAGTTTTTTCGGATTTCTTTAAAACGGCGTGACCTTTTTATTTGTATGTGCGCTGAATTGTTTTAACCGTGCATCAAAAGTATTTGAGTATTCCAACGAATTTGTCCAGGAAAACGATTTTTTCATTAACAGAAAACATCATAAAACAAGAAAGGAAGCTAATTTCGACACGCCGAAGTTTGTATACCCTTGCAGATTCCAATTGTAATAAGGACTGCTCTGGTTACCGAAATCGTAAAAAAGAAAAAAGGGTTTGGTATTCCCGTTCTCTATATCGTAAGTAAAAAAGCATTTGGCGAAAGTTGCCCGTTTTACAAATTGCAAAAATCATACGATTTAGAGAAAAGGAGCACCGATCCCCCTTTAAAATTTAAATCGTTAAATTTTTAAGATTTCGATAACCGCAGCAGACCGAAATATTGAGGAATATTTTCCAACAAAGTTTATACGGTTAACTGCCAGTTTGATACGCTCAATGACTTCAAAAAGATTTTCATTTCATCAAATTAACAATACTACTCCAGAAAAATCGTGGTACCCTGATATTAAAAATAGAGAGAAGGAAATAAGTATTTACAAGTTAAATTAATTATGCGACATACAAATGTTTTCAATTTAATTTTAAATTTTCTTTTTATATGCACATGTTTTCAAGATTGTTTTTAATTTGCTTTCGAAGTTAAAATTGTTAATGAGGTTTTTGTTTACTATTAGAGCTAAAGTTATCAAGACATGAGTAGAATTTGCCTAAAATGTCTTACCTTCTGTCGTCCAGGAAACTTGAACTTTGCACGACGTAAAGCTTCAACGACTTGAGCCTTGTAACGATCGCTTGAGCGGACAGACATAATAGGCTGTCCAATACGAACACGAGCCACAGTGCCCTGTGGCTTACCGAACGCACCCCTCATTCCAGTTTGGAGTCTGAAATAAAGTTGAAAATGAGAAAAATATATTAAATCTTTAATGCAAGTAAGATATCTCAAAGAACAGTAACCATCCGCTAAATTCTTACCTATCCGCTCCAGCACACGACAACATTTTGTTTATACGAATGACGTGGAATGGATGCAGACGCATTCTAATGTGGAACTGATCCTTTCCGCAGTATTTTACCAAATACTTGTTGCAACAAATGCGACCAGCTTCCAAAGCCTCACTGCTTAGCTGTTCATATTCATCAGAAACCAAATGAACGCAAAGTGGAAAATCTTCCACAGTGGCTTTCTTTCTTCCCAAATCAAATATTCGAATTTTGGGATCCGGAACACCGCGGCAGAACCGGGACTTAGGATAAGGCTTGTTTTTGCAATAACGGTAGCTAAAAATAATAAATAATTAGAGTTTGCTTAAATATTTTAGCCTTGATTGAATTTACCATCTTGCAGGTCTGCGGCCCATTTCGAAACCTGGTGAAATATAGATGGAAAATAATTGTAATTATTAGTTTGGAACCTTAAAAATATATCTTTATTACTAAAAAATAAATAAAAACCATTAAATCTTTGATAGATTATTCAAGATCATAAGCAAGCGTACCTCTTCCAACAAAGTATTCTGAAAAAGAAAGAAACCTACAACGGATACGGAAACGATAGTCATAAATTTGCTTCGATAGTTTTCCTAGGGAAGTTTTCCATAATTTAGGAACAGAAAATAAGAAACAACTGGTTCTAATAGCATCTACCCACATTCATTTATAATGTTTGAGAGAATTTTATTTGTTTGAGAGAAACAAATATTTTTTCACTTGCTCTTAAGATGATTATTTCACACTATTACTGAATCATTCAATAAAATTTTTCAGTCCACGTCAGATTTGGTTCTTAAAGTTGCCAGACAGGTGGCGCAACGAATCGCTTAAAAACACTCAGCTAAAAATACATGTTAAATTAAAATGTAAGCAATTATATTCCATAAAATATTTACAATGCTTATTCAATAAATTTCATCTATTAATTTTATTAAGTAAATTATATACAAACAGTACAAATTTCATTGAGACCACGTAAATTGAAATTGAAATAGATACATTAGATAAGCGTTGTCTGGTAATTTATGTCCTCAATGTATAATTAAACTGTTAAAAACATTAGAGTATTCTGGCAAATCACAAAACGTTTGCAAATTTAAACAAGTAATAACCGGACATCTTCAATAGAAACCACTCGAAAAAATTCTATACGACTGAATTGCTGATAAGGCTATGGCACTACCGCATTAATAGAGATTTCATTAAAGATTTGACAGCGCTATAGGGTTTTACACAAGTGCGAGCAAGATGATTATATGGCAATTTTAATACATTGGCTAATGCATTGACAATGTATTAACTGCGAAATTCGATAGATATACATAAAATATACTAGAAACTAGATCTGGACCGATAACAATATACTGCTCTAATGAGCAACATTGTAATTGAAAGGTATATTAGCCAGCTCATTGACAAAATGGTCTCACAAATAAAATGCTATTACTTTGTGTTTTGCAATTATTTGCTATAACTAAAATAAAAAATGGCTGCTACAATGTAACAAAACTGTTATGTTTTCGGTGCCAAGGTTCGTGCGCTGCAAAATTAATTTACATGAATTTTTGTAGTGTTGTTTACGCAACTTGTGGCTATTGGTACGTAATAAATATATATTTAAGGACTTCCATATACATTCATTGTGGAATATTCCGACGAGGACTCAAGAATTTCATATATTTAATCTGCGACTGGCGGCTCTTGTTATTGTTTACCTTTTTAAATCAGTGTGACCGTAGTAGCATTACCAAAATATTCCTAGCAAAATAGCACATAAAGTTGTCTCTATCAAGGTTCTAATGAAGTAGCTATTTATGAAAACTTCATTGGTGTGTCATAAGGCTATGAGATATCGGTGATGAGTCGCGATACCTATTTGGTATTTTCAGCCGGCTTTGCTTAAAAGATCTTTAAACAGAGATCAATATGCTGCCATATGTCGATCGAATGATCCATAAAGGTAAAAATTGTCGCCTTCGGGGATTAATACATATGGGTCATTAATAAATTAAATGTTCTCAAAAATGATTTTCGTCAACTTAGTGATTTTTAAAAATGTTACAAAAGATACGATTTGAAAGCCTTTAACGTATTCTAAAAAGATATTGAAATATTCGCATATTTTTTTGCTTAAATTCGATTTTTCGTTATTTTGATGAAAAATAACACCTTAAACAGAAGTCTTATACTTTAACTTTGGTTTCCTAACATCACAAGAAGAATTCAAAAAGTCGAAATAAAGCGGATATAGGCTCTTCTAATTTACTTTAAAATTAAAAAAAACAACATGCTAAATATGATGGTAAAAAATGTCGCGTGCGACATCGATACAAATTCAATTGAAAAAATGTACCTAATATTTAAAGGAAAAATGAAAAATATATTAGAGACAACATTAGGCATTATAAATTAAAATGAGTTGCACAAAAATCTAAAGTGACTTCTGTTTTGTAGCGTGCGAATTCCCTTTTTTTGGTAATTAGCTCAAAAAACGGTCAATTGTTCTAAATCGATCTTGGCATCAATTATAGAGCTTTCTAAGAGTTAAAAGTTTGAATTTTGTAAAATTCAGAAACAGTCTTGGAACATGTTTTTTAATCAGTTTGAACGCGTACAAATGTCGCATTCGACACCAGAGAATTGCCCATATATGGCCACTGCGGTGACCTTTTCATATATAGGAAGACATGCTAGCTGTATAAGTAGGATTCAAGTACAATAAAGACAAAAACTCACAGAATTAACGTCTTATTATTTCGACCTTATATTTCAACTTTGCTTGAAGATAGTTATAGTGCATTCCCACATTCTCTATCCATGTGAAACAGTTGGGATTTTCGACAAATGTGAAACTTCAATTCCCACAGAGTTACATCCACCTTCGTCTTCGTGTTTAACGACAAAATAATAATGCAGATTGTTAAAGATTTTTTTACGAGATTTTTAAATGATTTTTTCTAACATTGAGTAAATGCCCCAAAGTGTGTACATGGCGGTAGAGGCTCACAAAATATTTTCAAAATAAAATTGAAATATGCGTTGTATACTGTTTGAGAAATATTGGTGGAACAATATGCCGCAAAACACCGGGCAAACTTTTAAACCTGTATAAATATTTATATTCAAATTGTTCCGGACCATCTTAGTATTTATTTTTGTAGTTAATGGAAACGTGAAGAAGAAGAATTTAGAGTTGCACCAAAAAACAATCGCTTAACCATCGGCAAAGGAACTCGGTTAAATTTGGATGTATAATGTTGGGAAACAAAACTAGAAATTTCGGAACGGTAAGAACTTACTTCCGCTTAGCTCAACGATTTTTGGAAGGTGGATGGAGTTGTTATTCCGGTGGAGGTACAGGAAACAAACAAAAGATTTGGTTACCTAATAATTTTAGTTCCCAAGAAGAAGAAACTGATGTTTGTTTGCTTACGGTTTGCATGAGCCACAGCTGTTGATCAGCTGTCATCGAATGGGGTAATGGATGGTAGAATGAAATCGAAGTTTCACATTTGTCGAAAATCCCAACTGTTTCACACGGATGAACTCTGTGGAAAGCCGTTAAAAATCCGCGGGCCGAAATTTGTATTCCCTTGAAAATTAAAATTGCATTGTAAATAATTTTTTCATTGCTAATATAACATAAATTACTTTATTACAATTAACTATTTTTTTTTACAAATTTTACATTTTTAGTTGTGCATTTGTCTCTGAATTAGAGATCGTTCCCATGGCGGCAATAAGATTTAGTCGTCCCATATTTGTTGAATAAAAACCGAAATTTGTAAATATTACAAAATGATTATATATGTTACGGTCTGCTTTTCCTCGATGGGGCAAGGACGGCCAACCAGTCGTCTCGGGGAGGGATTTTTACCCGTCTGCCCAAAGGTCTCACGATAATTCCAGCTGATCTGAACCCATAACAAGAACTGACGAAAAAGTTAAACAAAAAAAAAAAAAAACAAAGAGTTAAAAAAAAATAAAAAATTGAATTAAAACAATACCAACGGCACAACTAACGATCCCTCCCGGACGTAGGTTTGGGGCATGGCTGAAAGTACCCCTGGACGCACATTACATAGGATCCCCCCTGGTATTGCGGTTATGTCAGCTTACTCCTGGTCATCCGGTCATCTTTCCCCCCCCCCCCACCATTTTGAAGCACTCAGCACTTCATCATCATTTCAACCTTTTATTTATTTAAAATTCTTGATATTATTAAATTAATTGACCATTTATTCCTAATTCTGCGATTCAGCACCACGCAGGGGTCAAAGCAAAGAACAACACCAATATATCATCAAAATACGTGACGGCGACGAAGAGAAAAGAAGAACATTCGGCGAGGACACGAAAAATGCACGGGTATACCTATAAAATAAATATAAATAAATATATCGACTACATCATTAACCCTCTTTGTTTTTTTTTTAGCATTACCTACCTAACTGGAGCTTCAATAAGAATAAAGGGCTGAGACGGTATTTTTTTTTATTTGGATGGCCTTACAACGATCGGCTTGGACACTGAAATTCTACATAGATTTTAGGTTTGAAATAAGCGTAATTGGCTGCTTGGACACATGTGTGTTACCGTTTTACAAGTTAGTTGCGCATTTGTTTACATTTAAAATATATTAATATAGTTTAATAGATCTTTTCATTTGTCATTGATATTTTTGCCTTTATTTTAAAAATCGTTCATGTGCTGTTTTATTGTCTCTCGCTGACTTTGTGCATTGAATGGCAAGTAATCACACTAAACAAAATAAATGAATATAAATATTTATGTCCAGACAAACAGATTAAACATTGTTAAATAACTTAGCACTGGCACGCACAATTAAATAAATAAATATATACGGAAATCGAAACAATAAATAGAATAAATAATAAATATGTGGCTAAATGGATCATTTAAATAAATAAATAAATAAATAAAAGTGAAATGATGATTCAATGACAGTGATTAATAAATAATTGTGGCAGAGAAAGAGAGTGGCATTAGATTCCTCCGCTTGCTGGGGTTTTTTGGTTGGAATTTCGGGCTCTGGTTGACAAAAAATTTATTCCGGACCAAAAAGGTTGCCCTGGGATCAAGTAGATAGGTAAAAGTAGTGAGGCCCTGGCAGCCTCCAGTTAGAGCTGAGCTCCGTTTTGATCCACACCCTCGTTTTTTCAGTTGTCAGCGCCTTAAAACCAGCCCGTGTCATTCAGGTAAGCTAGGATGGCGGCTACTGGCTGCCATCCAACTTCCCCTAGTGACTCGAGTTGGTGTGCTCGGAAGTGTCGGGCTCTTTGTTTGTTGAGTGCCGGGCAGTGGCAGATGCTCTGGTGTCTCCTGCTCGGTTGGTTCCTTGCAGCTTCTGCATTGTGGGTTGTAGGGTAGGCCCATCTTGCAGGCTTGCGTGCTTATTGGCCAGTGGCCGGTGATGGTTGTCGTTACCCCCCTGGTGTCCTTTTACTCTTGGAGATCAGCTCTGCGGTTTTTTTCCTATTGAATTCTGGCAAGCATAGTTTCGATCTCTTTGCTGTGTCTTCGTCGACCATTCCTTGCTGGCTATTAGTTTGAAATGGTCATGAATTTCCGTCTGGACCGAGTTCAGCTCAGCTTTGAGCAGTCGGTGTAGAGTGAAACTTCATCCGGTTTGGATACCCTCCCTCTCTTTCAGTCTTCCCTTGTAGGGTATATAGTTGTGTATGTGTTACCGAATTGCAGTTCGATTGTCACGTCTGTTTCTTCTGTGTCTTCTGTCGTCTGATAGTTTGTCTCGTTCAGAATCCTGGAGTGTCCGGTGTGGTTGTCTCTCCAGCTTTGACTAGCTTTTAGTCGTACCGCGCTTTGGGTTGCAGTGTTTCTGATGAAATGCTCTATCGGTATTATACCCAGGATGGCATTCAGCGCCGCCGCAGGGCATGATCTTAGTGCTCCCGTGACACCTGCGCATGCCGATCTCTATATCCTAGTAAGTTTCTTGATGTTGTATGCCTAATTAATGCTGGCCACCGTACTACTGCTCCGTATGTGAGTATGGGTCTTAAAACCGCTGTGTAAAGCCATATCTTTCTTGACTCTTTCGTTGACGTTCTGATTCCATGACAGTTTCGCATCCAAAATAAGTTCCAGATACTTTGCCTGCATTGAGTTTTGTGATCGACTTTGTCTTTATTTTATATTTAACTCCTTCGCTATTGAGTGCTTTCAATATGTCGTCCATGTTAATTAGCCACAGCAATGGAGACAGAATTCCTCCCTAAGGTGTGTTCCTTTTCACAAATCTTGTGTGATGAGTGCCACTCAGTTCGGCTGTTATCCTCCTGCTTGTTAGCATTGCACCGATCCTCGCTCTGATGCCATCTTCAACTCCTATCTTGTTGAGGGAGTCCAGGATGAAGTCCATTTTTACTCCTTTGCTGTTGAGTGTTTTTAGTATGTCGTCCATGGTTATCAGCCAGAGCAATGGGACAGGGCTCCCCCTGATGTATGCCTCTCTTCACAAATCTTGTGCGATGAGTGCCACTTAGTTCGCCTCAGTTCCTTCTGCTTGTCAGCATTGCGCCATGGAATGGAATTGAGGGATGGAATCGGCGTTTATGTTATTAAATGCTCCTTCTATATCTAGGATCGGACTTTTCTGTACGCGTGTTGAGCGTTGAAAAGGTTTCTTTCCGTTTATTCTCTGATATGAATATCTAGTATCCGTTTCAGTGTTTTCATTAGAAATAAGGTAAGGCTAATCGGCCTATAATGCTTGGCTTTCCTTTTCCCTGTTTTTGGTATGAAGACTACTCTCTCTGGTCTACCCCCTGATTTTCCTTAATTCTGTGTTCTTCTTTTTGGTTTCCTGGGAAGTTTGTATCCATCAGGATTTCCAGTGCTTGTGTGCCCTCTCGCTAGGATTTTGCTTAGCCCAGCCGTGTTATTGACTCCTTCTAGTGATTCGCAGTAGCTGCTCCAAGAGTCTTTCTATGCTGCGTAGGTTGGCTTTTTCACATTTATTGTGTATTATTTTGTACGGCTGCCAGTCTTTGGATCTGTAACTCGTGTTGAAGACTTTTCTTAACTATTTTCTGAGCTCGCATAGCTCTTTGTGCCACCATGGTGAGTATGTCTTCTTGAAGTATGTTAGTTAGCCTGACTCTTTATAAACTTTGTTTTGGAAGTCCTCGACTTCTTTACCTATTTCTTCCGGTGTGGATCAAGTCTTGATCCTTCTATCTTTAGCTTTGACTGTATAATTTTGCGAGGGTTTCTTTTCGGCGCCGTCTCATGAATCGGCATCGCGATTTCGAAGACCGGATGAGCGTCGTCTTAGTCTCCTCGGCCCACTGCATCACTCTGATGAAAGGTTCGGGGGTGGCGGTTCGTCATGGGCCATATATCCAGAGGCTATTAGTATGGCTGACCCAACCAACCTTGAATCTTGCCATTGCTAAATCTAAGTTGCTGAGATTGGGATAGAGGAGAGCAATAGGGTTGTTTTTAATGATTATAATCGCCGTCGGCTTACCTTTCGAGTTTGTGTACAATGTTGTGTATCTTTTTATGGCCTTGCCAGAGATTTGTCCGTCCCTTGTCCATGGCTCTTGTATAAGGCCGATGTCGATGTCCTTCTCCCGTAAAAGACCCTCAGATTAGCTGAAGCTTGGGAGCTCCGCTTAAGGTTGATCTTAACAACTGTCGGCATTAGTTCGGAGTGATGTTGGGGGTGCTGTCGTCGATTCCCTTGTCGTCCAACAGCTTGTTGGCGTTCTCGACTTCGTCCTCGAGGATATCATCCGGTTCCTCTAGAAAGATCTTCACCTTGGCATTTCTTTTGCCATACCGGACTTTGTTATCTGGTTGTTATGCGCTGGTTGATTTGGAACAGGTATGGCTGGCTGGACTTCATTTCCCGTTTCGCTATCCGGATTGCCCAGAGCTCCATATCGACTCCCTTTTTCATTGCTCGCAGAGTCTTGAGCCCCTTTTCATGGCTAAACAGTCCCTTTGGAAACCAAATGCGAGCTATGGGTCTCCTTGGGAAGTTCCTGGCGGGTACCAGCTTGCAACGCAGTCCGCCAGGAAGTCCCCCGAGAACTCATGTTCGCACCTGATTACCCGGTGCCCTCTAACCTATTCTTAGGAGTCGAAGGAGGGTGACTTACCCGTTGGCTCGGACTGTTATCTGTCATTTACCATCTCCGCAAACTGGATCTCGACCTTCTCCCATTTATCCATCAGAAGGCGCCCATCATCATTGAGCCCTTCTACAAGTGCCATTGCAAGACTGTTTCTGGCCACCTCGCTGAATTTCTTCGCCGACTTGAGTGGCTTGAGGTGTGCTTGCCTTTGCACTTCCCTCGAATTGGACGGGGCCAAAGTCTCATCATCTGAGCGCAGTAGCTTCTCCTCGTTCAATTCTAGTTCTGTTGATGGGTCTTGTGGCTTAACCTGCCCCACGAGGTCCGAACCGAATTGTTTTGTTATGCTCATTTTCATAAACGCTCGACTTACCGCCTCAGCACATACCCTCGGCGGTTCCCCACCGAAACCCCTACGGCAAAGCGACAACTAGCAGCCAACAACCAAACATAAACATCGAGGCCACTTTGGATCCAAGCCGTATATATGCATCCGGTCCAATTTTAACTCCATTCCGCTAGATCACCATATTTGTACGTAAACAATAATCATTGACAGAAGAGTGATAAGATATTTATATAAGTTAACTACAAACGAATTCGCAAACGAATTCACAAATGAAGTTGACACGCGCATCCGGCCTTGCACAAGCCAATAAAAGTGCAAGGGCAACTTCCCGGCTTAGGTCGATAGCACCCAGTAAGTGCTGACCGCAGCGTCTGCCCCATTTCCCGGTGCAGCAAAGACAAGTGCAAAGCTGCGACGCCGGCAGAGGCAGCGACTAAGTTAGGGGTATAAATACACCATAAATTGTAAACATAATTTAGTTCGATTATTTTATTCAATAAAACCGGACCAAGTGTCCGATGAAAAATATTTTTTTAAACAAACTACCCGACAGTGTTTAACTGGCGCCCAACGTTTAAGGGTCCTGTCCGCGGAAATATCCTTGGTATCGAATCGAAGTAAAACTTATAAGTGCACCCAATAGGCTGCCCGGTTTCCACTGATTCGAATAAATAAGTTGCGAATCTCCAAAAATCGAATCGAAGTAAAACTTATAAGTGCACCCCATAGGCTGCCCGGTTTCCACTGATCCGAATAAATAAGTCGAGAATCTCCAAAAAACCACCTGCAAGTGCACCCCATAGGCTGCCCTGGTAACACCGCGAGAGCGCTTCAAAGGAAAGATAAACGCTGCTGGACAACCCGGAAAAAAAGAGAACTCACTTACATTGGCCTGAAGGCGATCGCCACAGACAAATGGACGGGAGTGTCAGGAGAAAGGTACCCCAGTAGCAGGAAGCAAAAAGGAAAACTACCAACTGACCGGTTCAGGATGTCTTTTATTTTACTGTAAGCTAACTCCCAAAAACAATCACACACAAAAATTAATTAAAGCAAAAAAATTAAAATTTTTCAAGAAAACGAAGCTAAAAAGCTCATAAAACAAACATTAAATCAATATAACTTTAAGACTACGTATTTTACACAACGAATCTACACATCTCTACACATACAAAAAATTTCCAACAAAAAACACACACAATGGCTAACCCAAATAATTTAATCAGGCCCGCTTTGCTAAACAATAACGGAGTACAAGCTCCTGAAGTAAATCAAGTCCCAGCGAATATGCAGGCCCAAATACAAGAAATAGTGGAGAGAATTTTAAATCAAAGATTAAACTCAGATACAGTGCCTCTAATTGATCAGACATATAATGCTAATCTAAATAATATTAGTGAATTTGACAGAGTCCCAGACATAGTGAAAAGCCTTAGGGAATTTTCTGGCCAAGCAGGAGAATTCAGCTCATGGAGAAAAAGTGTAGAAAGAATAATAAAAATATATTCATTAACAGAAGGGTCCCCCAGATATTATGGAATTCTAAATGTCATTAGAAACAAAATAGTAGGTAATGCAGATTCTGTTTTAGAATCATACAACACCCCACTTAACTGGACAGCAATTTCCAAATGTCTTACAGCCCACTACGCTGACAAACGAGACGTTACAACTTTAGAATATCAGATGACTTCCTTAGTACAGGGTAATCAAACCACTGCAGACTTCTACCAACAGGTCTATACCCACTTGTCACTTATCCTAAATAAAATTTCATGCATGGAAATGGGAAGGGAATCAATTGATCTTTTCGCCAAATCTTACAGAGACAAGGCGCTCGATACATTTATTAGAGGTCTTAACGGCGACCTCCCCAGACTGCTAGGTACAAAAGAGCCAGCAGATCTTCCATCTGCCCTCCAACTATGCGAAAGACTAGAAAATCAAAAATTCAGAACGAACTATGCAAACAATAGTCAAAGTAATTCAAGGAACCAGGACCAGCCTTACCAAAAAAATTCGTACAACAACCTTTCAATACAGTTAGACAAACTTTTATTCCACAATTAGCTCATGTTCCACAGACTTCTAATACGACTCCCTATTTTTCAAGGCAGCAAATGCAATTTGCTGGACAGAACCAACAATATGCTGGTTACCCAACATTACAACCACCACGTCCATTAGCTCCAAAGCCACAGCCTAAGCCAGAACCTATGGATATAGATAAAAGTTTACAGACAAGACAAGTCAACTACATGAACAGACCGAATAATGGAATGCAGGGTAAACGACCCCCACCTCAAATGACAAGCGGACTGGTAGACAAAAGACAGAGAAACTTCCACCTAAACACCGACCCAGAACCGACTACAGAAAATTCTG